>JARFJB010001982.1:1105000-1127500 GCA_036346205.1 Vesta saturnalis
AATCGTCACGTATGTCGATATCTGGGAGCCAGTTTCATGTCTATTAGCTTTTGTTAAAGATCCATTGTCTTCAATTTCGTATTCACCGATGCATATATTTTGGTACGAACTTTGGCCAATGCTTAAATTGGATGTAGATTTTGAGGATGGAGTAATACACTCTTTTAAAAAAACCACCATGTTGGTTCATACAGTGACCGGCGAAGGGTTTGCAACAAATGGAAAAATATTTTATTAAGGTATCAAAAAAACTGTTTGATGGGATCGATGCAGCATATCCAATAACAAAAAAATTGCTTTGACCTATTATGTCGCTGGACCACTGTCATGGCAAATTTAAAAACTTCGCCTTAAATATTTAAAAAGTGGGGTTAGATGACAAAGAGGAAAGTTGTTCAGAATCCGATTTTATGTTTATGTGTCAATTTCCAAAAGATTCAAGGACGTTTCAAAATATTATTTTTGTCTATCTGGAAATTAAAAAAAATAGTTATTTGTTTCATTAGTACAAAGAATGTCAATTTTCGGGCTGAGGAAGAAAGTTCTCGGAAAATTGCTGGACTCCGCTACGCGTCGTCCAGAAACTTTCTTTCTCGTCCCAAACATTGACATTGTTTGTACTAATGAAACAAATACTTAACTATTTTTTTCGCTTGGTTTACATAAAACAGAGTAAAAGTTACAAAAAAATCCCAGCACAATAATTTCGCTTTATTGCCTCGCAAAAAATTGGAAAAACTAAAAATATTAATTTTCAGATCTCTGACCTTATTGCAATCACCTATACTGGCCGAATATTTTAAAGGGTTACAAGGAGATATCTCGAAACCCGTCAGATTACTAAAAATGGAATTTTAGGAATTAACATGCTACAAGGGAGATGTATTTTGGCTTCTTAATTAAAATTTAGTAAGGGTTTCTTTTGTTAGTATGCTCATGCTCATGGTTAGTTACTTATTTATTTTAGCTTATCTAGATGTTGTGCGTAGACTGGTCAGGAGTCCTTCTCCTCTTCAGCTCTGGTAATTCTTTTCTTGTTGGTGTTACGTAATGGGGTAATTATATATCTTACAATCATGAGATGTGGTTACTTTTGTTGTTAAAAAAGAAAAGAAAAGATTTATATTTATTTGAATATTTGTGCTAATTGGTTTAAGTGTGAATGTTGCTTAGTTGGATGTAGCGTGCTGTATCCGGTTAGTCCGATTCGTTTACCGGTATCATGCTAGGTCATCATCGAATAAACATGCGGATGGCATATGGAGTATTGTCTCGGGGGCGGTTTTATTTTAATGTGGGTTTTTTCCGTGGGAATTGTGGAAATCTGTAGTTGAAGGGAGTGGTAAGGATCTCTCTAGCTGGGATTAACTTCTTTAATTTGCAAAGTTTCTTTGTAATGTTTGTATTCTGTGTGTGATGGGTGGTATGTTTGCGTGTTGTATTGTGAGGGTGTTAGGGTACCTTCAAGGTAACCTGTGTACGCGTCTAAGTATTCGGCCTTCATACGAAGCGATAGAAGAGAGCTGATTAGGGTTTATGTTCGTGTGTATGGGTGCCCGGAAATCCATAAGAGGGCGTATGTATGTTTTGTAGGTGTGTTGTAGTGTTCTGTGGTGGCAAATCCTCTGAGTCTACCCGGAGGATTGCTCGGTTTCTTATCCTGTTTAGCACTCTTTGTACATCGGGGAGCCAATTGAGGGTTCAAGTGAAGAGGATTCCTAAGTAAGTGACTTGTTGGGGTGGGAGCCTTTCTTGATTCAGGGTGAGGGAAACATTGCTATTGGCTAGCTTTGGGAACTTATCTTGGTGTAGTTAGGATGTCGGAAGAGCATTGTTTGGGTTTTGGTGGGATTTACGGACATTCTCGACCTGTTCGTCCAATTAGAAATGTACCGCAGGGTTTTGGATATGAGGCGGGAAGCCGTTCGCTGTTCCGATTAACCGTCCAGAAGGCGGTGTTATCCGCAAACTGCGCAACGGCTACTCCGGGTTGTGTGACTTCGGTGATGTCGGATGGGAAGATAGTGTTAAGGATTGGGGCTAAGGCTGAACCTTGCGGTACGCCTGCTGTAGGTTGAAAAGGATCGGAGAAGGTGTTTCCTGCTTTGACTCGAACTGACCGATTAGTCAGGTACGAGAGTAGGAATTTGGAGGAGGGGTCGGGTATGTTGAGGTTGCGGATCTTGTGTAGGAGACTGGCGTGCCACACCCTGTCAAATGCGTGCTTAATGTTCAGAAACACAGCCAGCTTGCATTGCTTGTGATTGAATGCTCTGGTTTCCGCAAGCAGCTGCAACAAGGGATCGTGACACGTTCGGTTGGGACGGAACCGAATTGGATGTTGGGAAGGAGTTCGTTGAATTTGAGGTGGTCCTTCAGTCGCCTGGCTAGAATCTGCTCGAAGAGTTTTCCGAGGAAACTCAGGAGGGAGATGGGTCTATAGGAGGAAGGTGTAGGTGTCATGACGGTGGAGGCCGATTTCCAGTTCGTTGGTACGTAGGATAGGAGTGAGCATTTGTTGTAAATGGCGGAGTACGCGCTAACCTGGGCGGGAGTGATGGGGGTATAGAAGGAATTCTCGTTATCGAGTTGGTTTTCGGGAAGTTTAAGGGTACGGAATTCTTCAAGGCGACTGTCAAGGAGTGCCTTGAACTGGTTATCGAATTGGGGATCTTATGGGGATAGAAAAATGGATTGGAGGTGGAGACCAAAGAAGTCGGCCTTTCCTTGGTCGGAGATTAGGTTGTCCTGTGGGTCGGTTAGGTGGAATTCAGGGTTTACTTTCCTTCTGGTCAATCTGTAGAACTGTTGCCAGAATAGTTTCTCGTTTCTACGGTCTAGCTGGGAGGTGGCTTTGGTCCAGGAGGCTTCTCGCCTGATTAAGGCGTTAAGATGATTGTATTCGGTTTTCAGAGCCGGGCTCCTAGTTCGCAGGAATTGACGATAAATTCGTCGTTTCTCTTTGATTCAGTTCACTATGTGCCGTGGGAGCGGTTTGCTCGAAATAATCGATGTTTTCAAATGAAATTACGGAAGTTAGGTCTCTAATGGCTCTCTCGAGATCTTGGGTCGATAGAAGATTGGGTGCTAGAAGGTTGTTGGAGGATGTATTCGGAGAACACACTTTAGTTTGCTTTCGAAAAATCTTTAATGGCTATATATTGAGGAGGTGCTGGGGGAGCTAGACAAAATGAGGTTTTGACCAGTAGTGGTAGATGATCTGAAGTGATCGTGGTGCCCAAAAATTACTCAAGGTCGAAATAGTGTGCTATGGGTTCTGAATGATATGGTCTATTACTGAGGCACCTAAATGTTCAAAATTGGCTATGGCGGGCGTTGAAATCAGCTAGGATGACTGCATTGGGGACGCTGGAGGCTTAAATTAAAAGGTCATCGGATAGGGTGTTGTGGCCGGGTGGGTTATAGTAGGAAAAGAAGACGATCAGGGTGGGAAAGTGCACCGTCACAGCAACGCATTTGAAATGCTGTAGGTGCGCAGGAAGTTGAAAGGGAGTGGATGGGAATTTTTAATTACGAGGGCGGTTCCGTGGTTGCTGTTGTTTAGGAAGGTATGATATGTGTTAAAGTTAAGCGTGCATCTGTTTGTGAGCTTTGTTTCCGTGATGGAGAGAATGTGTATGTTGTGTTCGTGTAAGAGGTTTTTAAGTAGGGAGCGTTTTGGACGGATTTAGGGGTTGGGTACTCGGATTACGGAGACCGCCGTCTGAGTGCAGGATACGCAGGCGCCGGTGCTCCGTTGGAAGTAGGATCGGGATAGCGAATATAGGACAAGAATGATCCTATTTTTCCGATCGGGAAACTTGCGGAGAAGGGTGTGGATGAGAACATGTAGGAAGTTTTTAATGGAGAGGGGGTCATGACTGGGTTTAAGGTGAGCGGTGTTTTCCTAGTCGGATTCTTCGGAAGATAGGATGGATTCGAGGATCGCCATCTTTGACGGGGAACTGGGAGGTTCCAGTCGCTTCCGGCACTTAAAGGCGTAGGAAGGGCGTACTTTCCCGCAGTTGTTACACTTTGGGTTAACGGAGGATTTGCAGAAAGGAGATCTGTGACTTTTGTCACAGTTGGGGCAACGGATGAAGCGGGTAGGACACTCCTAAACGGTATGCCCTACCTGCGTGCAAGTAAAGCAATATTTGAGGAGAGGTTGCGGGATAACGGACGGTTTGCAATGGTGGTGTCGCCCGAACATGACACCGCATGCGAGGAGGAACTCGAGGGTGGTTTTGGAAGAGGTGATGATGCGGCCTAGAGATGTGGATGTGTTCGTGGTCTTAGAGGTGATGCGAACGACCTTGCTCACGTGTGGAATATCAATTACACGTCAGGTCTCTTCGGCTAGGATATCCTTATCTACGTGACTAATCATGCAGTAAAAGGAGGGAGGTTTAGAATTGGAGTTGGAAGAACGGGGACCGGAGAGTTGGAATGGGGTCGCGGTGGGATCGCCGAAATGGTGTCGCAGCCTAAGCTGTGTACCATCTGGTAAGGGAGAGGAGATCTCTAGGAGAGAGGTGTGGTTATGGTTGTATGTTAAATTCAACCAGGGAAGGTTAAGGGATTTTAAGGAGTTGTACAGGGTGGTCTGGGTGGTGATGGTTTTGGGGATATTGCGAATGCAATATCTCGAGGATTGAAAGCGGGTAGGATTAGGTTTGGGGGAAGCTGGTGTGAGATTTACGGCGGGTATAGGTGGCTGGGCGGGTGTAGGTAGCAGGGCGGGTTTGTGTGTGTGTGATGGTTTAGTGGGTTTGTGTGTAGGTTTTTGGAGGCGGTGGAACGTGTAGAAATGTGGGAGTGTGTGGATGAGGTGGAAATGGATGACGTTTGAGTGGGAACGGGCGCGTGTTCTTGAGGATGCTGATGTCGAGGCGAGGGTGTGTGCGTATGTGTGTGTTGTAGGTGGACGGACGCCGTCGGGGTTGGGGATCCAATCGTGAGTGTTGCACGGTGGCGAGCGTGTTTCACCATCACCACTGTTGTTAGTATAAAAAATAACGGAAATAAAATAAGAAATCGAAAATTGTGTTTAATAGAAGGCTGGGTCTCCGCCGAGGTGAGGCCTGACACCCCGAGGAAAATAGGCTTGGAAATCAGAGACCCAATAGAAAAGAAAGAAAACAAATATTAAAATAAAACAAATTAAAATTAATAAAATAATAATAATTCTTTATTAACTCTTACTACTGTCCGACGTCGATCCTAGTGTTGGCGTAGTCCTGGATTCTTCTCGTAAGTAGTGAAGGTAACATTAACATTTCAAATGGAATGATGATTTTTCGGCAAAAATTGATACCGTGGAGTCAGTTATGTATTACTATAAAAAATCATCAAATTTATTCCATTAGTTTTTACAATAACAACAAAGCAAGTTTAATAAAAAACAAATTAACAAATATTTTATTACAAGTATTGTTATGAACGAATAAGTTCAAAGGTAAATTTGTAATTAAAAATTATTATTAATCTTATTAAATACATAGATAAAAAGTTTACCTCGAGTAGGATTTGAACCTACGACCTGCACTTTGCTAGAGTACCGCGCTAACTATCTGCGCCATCGAAATTCAAGCCCCAATTAATGCAAATTTTCTTTATGTATGTAGAACATGTAAATTCTACATATAATGAGATTACAATCAAATTACTTATATTAATAGAATATGAGTCTGCAATATCGCAAGGATTCACACATACCAAAGCAACGTGCCTAATATTAATTTATTACAAGTTTTGTTAGGAATGAATAAGTTCAAGGGTAAATATGTAAATAAAATTGACAAATAATTCACTATTTAGAGTTTTTACCTTCTGTCTTTCAAAACATGTTCAAAATGTCTTCCTTCTACTTTTAAACGTGCAACTCGGTTTTTACTCGTTGAAACATTTTCGGTAAGCATCCCTAAGTCTATACTTTATATTTTCGGGAGTTGTAGATTCAACAGCCATGACTTTTTCTTTAACAAATCCCCACAAGAAAAAAATCGAGTGGGGCGACCGAGCAGGCCAATTGATGGGACCTCTTTGTCCAATCCGTTGGTTTCCAAATGTTTCATTTAAGTAATTTCGTACTTGGATTGCAAAATGCGGAGGGGCTCCATCTTGTTGAAACCAAAAGTTATGATTTAAATTTTCTGGCAAAAGTTGGACAAAGTTGTTTCTCAAAAAATTTTCATACATGTTTGCATTGAGATTTCCAGAAAAAATACGGGCCAATAACATGACTTCCAGGGATTCCACACCAGGTGTTAACACTCCGTGGATGTTGATTTGGAATTGTTCTCACCCAATGCGTATTTTCTGAAGCCCAATAGTGCTAGTTATGCTTATTTACCTTAAAAAAAGTTTAATAACAAATAAGATAGATAGGTGTACCATTTTGTACTTGGCCACAATTCTGGAAAGTCGCTTCATCTGTAAATATCAAGCTATTTAAAAATTTTGTATTTTCCTCAAATTTTGCTGTAATCGACAAACAAAAATCTATCCGTTTTTGAAAATCATCTTCGTACAATTCTTGGTGAATTGTAATATAGTTTGGATGGAGCTTATATGCATGCAAGACTTTTAGTATTGATGCTTGCTACATGCCTGCTTCCGTAGCCAGTTTTCTGGAACTAACGTGGGGATTCAAATCTACTGCAGCATTGTCTCCCGTTTATGAGCGTCGTCGTCTTGCATTTTAGATTGCCAGTATTTTGTCAACGATTTTCCAGTCGTTTCAAAGCCATATGGGCCATTGGCAAATTCGGGAACTGTTTTCTCCATAAATTGTCCGCCTGGCGATAATTTTTTCTGCATGCGCACAACATCAACTATATACCTAGAATTTATTGAACGGTTTTATTGAAATTTTGGTCAACGATGTCTTTCATTAGAACAAACAAACGATTAAAATTTGAAAACAAAGGAACAAACACTAAAATGTTTTTTCAATAATGAGTTGCTCCGCCACGATTTGTAATGCACTCATTTAGACGGAGTGGCATGCTATCAATCAAGTGATATATAGCTGCCTGTGGTATGTCAACCCAAGCTTCTTGAATCCGTAGACGGAGATCGTGTAAGTTATCTGGATGGTGTGGTAAATTACCCAGCCGCCTACCGACCTCATGCCATACTTGTTCAATGGGCGACAAATCAGGCGACCGAGCAGGCCATGAGAGGACGGCAATGTTAGCTTCCTCCAAAAAACATGTTGTAGCCCTTGCCGTATGAGGTCGCGCATTATCTTGTTGGAAAATGGGATTTTCCAGCCCGTGAAGATATGGAAGCGCAACGGGTTTTAGCACATTGGCAATATAACCAGCTGCGTTTAAGTTGCGATCAATGAAGACCAAGGGTGATCTGCTACCGTAACATATTGCAACCCATATCACCACTCCTTGTGTGAGGGTTGTGTTGCGCTCCACAAAAAATGTTGGATTTTTACGTTCTCCACGCATCCGTCTGACCCTCCTACGACCTTCGTGGGTCCACAAGCAAAATCGGGACTCGTCACTAAATACAATTCGATGCCATTCTTGCGCCGAATTCGATGTTTCGTTGTTCCCTTCTAGCCTGCGTGGACGGTGAAGCCGTGTAAGAGGAAGACATAATAATGGACGATATGAACGCAGCCCATGAGGCCTTATCCGGCGATAAACAGATAACTATGACATTCTGGATCCTACACTTCTCATCCAATCATTTGCAATCGATCGAGTTGTTGAAAATCTGTCTCTTGTGGCCAAAAGTCTTAAGCGACGTTCTTCGCGATCTGTAGTCCTGTGAGGACGTCCAGATGCAGGGCGACGTTGTTGCACCCTTACCTCGGACCATTTGGACCAACATCTCAATACCATTGTAACATTTCGGTTTACACGACGAGCAATTTCTCTTGGCGAAAGTCCGGCCTCTCTCATGCCATTAATACGGCCACGTTCAAAATCAGTCAATTGGGAAAAATGTTGATGTTGACGTACTCTTGGCATTGTTCCCAAGTTCAGAACGAAATTGTGAACAAACAATTTGCAAAATTGACAGTTAATTACACACTGATTGGTTTATTCCTTCAAATTTATTATTGCTAAGTGCAAAGGAAAAAACAAAACAAAAAACTACTACCTAGATTTTATTCAAATTTTAATCGTTTATTTGTTCTAATGAAAGACATCGTTGACGAAAATTTCAATAAAGTCGTGCAACAAATTCAAGGGTTGTAATTTTTATGGAAGTCAGTATCCGTGTCCAAGTTAAGGATGCCCTCTGTGGGGATCTCGGAAACGGTAAGATATGGAAGGTCGGTTAAATGGAACAAAAGTTACGCATTTGAGAGGATGTATTTATGGTCTTTGTAGAACTCGAATATCTCTTTTAGTTTTTGAGATATTTGAAAAAAATTGAATTTTCTGATTTTCGTTTTTATTTTTTTCTGACCTTATTTGAAGAGCTATCAAGAAAAGAGGAGCACATTTTCATTGCCAATTTTCTAGCTCTATTTAATGCCGTTATTCAATTGTTGATACAACGTTTCGTTTGTTAGCAACTATCATCAATTTTTATTTTTTTAAATACACGAAATAATTATTTTTGCCATATTTAAATTCTCTCCTTGATTCTGAATTCAACGATATATCACACTTTACATTTTTGATACGTTTCACATGAGAAAATTCATATTCGCATCGAAAACGTACAGTTAAAACTAATACTAGAAACATTAGAAAACCGTAAAATTATTATAAAATTATGTTTTGTAATTTTAAATGATAGACACATAAAAAACAAATTTATTTTAAAGGTTAATAAACTCACAAAAGATGTTCAAAAAGATTCCCGTTATTCTCTAACTGTAGCATCTAAAACATTCTTCGGCATTTGAGGAGTAATGCTAGCAAACGCTTCGAGAACTAATCTTTGTAAAATTTCTTCGTTTTCAATATCGTTTCCATAAATGTAATTTTTAATGTATCCCCAAAGAAAAAAACCAAAGATGTTATATCTGGAGAACGGGCTGGCCACAGTACATTCGCATGAGTGCCAATACATCTTTATGGAAATCTAACTGACAGGTATTCTCTGACAAATCTGGAATTATGTGCTGGTGCACCGTCCTGCATAAACCAACAGCCTTCAACTTCTTGGAAAGGCAAATCATTCAAAGCTATCTCTAATTCATTTTGGAGTAAAATTTGGTAACGTTCAGAATTTAAGGACTCGTGGTAAATGAAAGGACCTATAATTCGAGTATCGAATATAGCAGCCCACATATTAAGTCCGAAACGGTGTTGGTGTTTGGCAGTTTTGTACAGCCGTGGATTTACTCTTGCCCAATAATGAGCATATTATTTTATTCGGAAAATATTCATTGTCTGGAGATTGCAGTTTTCTTATGTTTCTAGTATTAGTTTTAACTGTACGTTTTCGATGTTTTACATTGAATATGAATTTTCTCATCCGAAACGTATCAAAAATATAAAGTATGATATATCGTTGAATTCAGAATCAAGCAGAGAATTTAAATATGGCAAAAGTAATTTTTCATGTATGTAGGTTGTAACAAACTAGTCATCAGAGATGGCTTTTAACACAGCCATCTTTAAAGATGACTGCTTTTAACAAAGAAAACAACTATTCAGTTTCCAGATGTAACTCGATTTTAACTAAACGTGGCAACATTGCAAAGATAGAGTGGGGACGAAATATTTGTCCTAACCTTACACAAGTTAATTTTCGCGGTTAAACCGCTACTATAGTTTAGAATTTTTTTATTTTTTTTTTGTTAAGTAAACTATAAGACCAACTCGTAATTATTAGATTTAAGTTAACATTGGAATCGAATATGAAGTGTACGATACCTGAGATATCATGGCATAATAGGGATCCTGTGTTGAGTGTTGATATTTCACCTATTTATAATGAATTTTACAAATTAGCGTCAGGAGGTACAGATTGTCATGTATTAGTACGTATCATTAAGACAAATTAATCAAAAAGTTAATTATATTGTTTTAGATATGGAGTTTAAGAATACGAGAAAATGGTGCTGTGGATGTTGACATTATTTGTGACTTAACAAGACATCAAAAATCAGTTAATGTTGTGAGGTGGTCTCCAACTGGTTTATACTTGGCCACTGGTGATGATGATGCTAATATTATAATTTGGAATTTAAGGACAGATAATATTCCTTTATTAGATGAGGAGACAGGAAATGAAGAAACGTGGGTTGTTACAAAGGTAAGAAAAGTAATTTATTGTATATTATAACGTTATTCTATATTTTGTACAACCATTATTTTATAAGGTACTTCGTGGTCATAAAGAAGATGTATATGATATTTCATGGTCTCCAAATGAGCTGAAACTAATTTCTGGTTCTATAGATAATACTGCCATACTTTGGGATTTTACTAAAGGACAAAGTGAATATATTTTATCAGATCACAAGGGTTTCGTTCAGGTATGCTAACTTCATATAACACATTGAAATTTAATTTTACTTTTGAGTGTTATAAGTGTAGTTTACTAGTCTTGTTTACTGCTACATGTACAGTGGATTCAGGTTAAATGGACCAAACCTTGAGTGGGATAGTCACCACTTCGGCGGAATTAGTGAAGAATGGGAACTATATAGGTATCACAAGCTTGTAATGTTTTGTTTATTTGGGCAATTACATCATTTAATGACGCATTTCACTTATGAACAACTGTTCATAACAGATGTGACGGTTGTGCAAGATTTTAAAAATGATGTAATATGGATATCTGCTTTATTGGGCTAAGTAGTTCAGGATGTGATTTGGTTCAATTAGTTCGAATTAACTGTATTTGTATTTGGTAGCAATATATTTAGAGCACATTTATAGGTAGTGAAGCAACAACCTTCAGTATATTCAATCAAATTTTCTTTGTATTAAATGAATCATTTTTACTTTCTTAAGCACAAGTATTATAGTATATTATTCAATGAGCGTGTGTAATCATGGCTATTACTCACGAGGGTGGAGTAATCACCTGAGTGAGTAATAGCCATTACACGAGAGTAGAATACTATACTTTTTCTATGACAATTTACATTTTGATACAAGTTTCACCAACATTAGTTGCCATTCAGTTCAAGAATGCTATAACATTATGCAGGCTAATATATAACAAAATTTATATACAACTTTAAAAGATAACAAGTTTAATAAGAAAATCAACATTATGCGACTTGAAATGTATAAAACTAACAATGAAGTTTAATTATTGCTATTGTTAGTAATAACGTTAATTGTTATATTATTTGAACAATTGTTAAAAATTAATGAGGGTTTGGAGTTGAGGTCCATATTAATCGTCTCGTTAGTTGACGAGGATGGTACTTCATTTTTTGTGGTGGAATTTTGTTTTAGCGATTTTAAAATTTTATCTGCAGTATCAATTTTATTTCTCATGGATACATCTACATATCCTTCAGCCACTGCTGTTGATTTCCAACCACCGTGTCTTTTTAAGGCAGTAATATCGCCACCTGCATCTACAAGTAAAGTGGCGGAAGATCTTCGGAAGCAGTGTCCCATGTACATTTCCGGATTTGGTAATTTTTAAAAAGGAGCGATATTTCTTCCCATTAATCCAAATTTATTAATCCCGATTTTTTGAGATGTGACCTTTTCCTTCTGATAATTTAAAAAAAATGAATTGCATTTAACATTAGCGGGGCGAAGATCAATATATTTCTTGCAAATGTGATAGAAATTGCCAGTTACTGTAAATTTTCTAACTACCTTTGTTTTAGTTTTGGGAATAGTTATTAATATAGCTGACTTAAGGTCTTCAACATCCTCAATATTCATGGCTTACAGTTCGTTTGCACGACAGGCCCCCATAATTCCCATAATTAGTGCAACCTTAAAATGTTATTCTGTAAATACTCAAATATGTTTAAGTTAAGTTTACTAATTTCTTACCTTTGTTGCCAGATATTCATAGTCCGATGCACTGTTAATAAACTCAGTAATTTGATCTGAAGTAAACGTCTTTGCTTTTTTCGCCTGATAACCTGCAGATTTTCGTTTAAGAAACACACGTAATTTTCCATAATTTTCGATGTTGATGTTATGATATATGGTAATAGTCCTTCTTAACATGTGATCATAACGACGATGATTTATATTTTTCAGTTAGTTCTTCGAAATATGCCAAAAGAACATTTTCAGAAAACGAATTAACGCTCTTTAAGCCAATCCATAAAAACCTTAAAAGTAAATTTGTATTTCTTTTTGGATTTTTCAGGCAATAAATTTATAGTTGTAATTTTAGCAGCCTCTGTGGGGGCGTGCAGAGTTGTTCACAGTCACTATCGGAACTCATGTTTGAAAATAATAACGTGTAGAATCGAAAATGAATGCGGTTTATTTGCTGTCAATTAAAATTTTTTCTTAAAAGTAAAACAATTGTATTACCACTTTTATGATACACACGCTAAGATCAGATTTCATAGGTGTGAGTTATGACAAATACCGCTCTGCAATTAGAGAAGAAACATGAATTATAATGTAGGTGGTTAGTGATTGGCTATAACGTGTTAGTTATGAAGTATAATTCACAGATATGAATTATACTAGGCATTATTTACTTAAAATTGCATACTTAATTAATTTATTATTTAATAGTCATAGAAAAAAGTATTTTCTTAGCAAAAAAATCAGTGTCGAGTTTTTAACAGATTTACACATTTCAGCATTTTGAAAATGATCTAAACGACTTTTGACTAGATGTCTCTGTGCATGTATGATAGCTTACAAAATATGTAAAAGTTGAAACTTATACAAATTACAAATACAAATGATACAAAAGCGTGTAATTGAAGATAAGATTGAGTAAAAACAAATATTAAAAAGATATACCATTTTTGTATATAATCTACAACATGGAAATTAAAAGAAATGAAGTAATTTTAATAACATTTTTTTAAGGATAATTATGCAAACCGAAATAGCCAATGAAATACAAATAATCTATGAAAAACGCTACAAATCATCAACAAAGAAGCCAGATACTACCTCCAGAACCATTATAAATGTTGGCTCAGAAGATCTGTTAGAAGTAACAATACCCGAACTCAGACATGCTCTTAACCAGATGAGAAACGCAAAAGCGCCTGGCGAAGACAAAATAACATCAGAAATGTTAAAAATAGGTGGAGAAACTCTCCAAAATACCATACAACTACTGCTAAATGAATGCCTAATACAAGGAAAAATACCAGATGCATGGAAAGACGCAGAGGTAATCTTAATACACAAAAAAGGAGATACCTCCAACATAGAAAATTATCGACTGATTAGCCTGCTGTCACACTTATACAAACTTATGACTAGGATCATAACAAACCATTTTACTGAAAAATTAGATTCATATCAACCGGAGGAACAGGCAGGCTTCCGCAAAGATTTCAGCACGGTTGATCACTTACAAACAGTTAAAACATTAATAGAAAAGACTACAGAGTCTAATATCCCATCATACCTGGCGTTCGTAGATTATCACAAGGCCTTCAATAGTTTAGAAACCTGGGCATTCCTGACAGCAATGGAAGACGCAAGGATAGACTCGAGATATATCACACTCATTAAAAATATTTACGAGCAAGCTACTAGCCGAAGCTATTTACACTAACGTTGGAAAATGTATTCAAACAACTAAACTGGAGCAACAAAGGTCTAAACATCGATGGCGTTTATCTGAACCACTTGAGATTCGCCGACGACGTAGTATTAGTTAGTACCAGCATAGAAGAACTGAGTAATATGCTGAAAGAGGTGAACGAAGAATCGAAAAAAGTAGGTCTCAGGATGAACCTTACTAAAACTAAACTAATGAGCAACGATCAAAATGTACTATTAATCGATAATATTCCCCTAGAGACAGGGGGTCAATACATATACCTTGGTCATACCATAAAACTCGGAAAACAAAATCAAACTGCGAAGTTAAGCAGAATCCACTTAACATGGGTAGCTTTTGGAAAATTGAGCTTTATACTAAGAGATAGAGACATCCCCATGAATTTGAAAGCATAAGTATCGACAGCTGCATACTACCAATAACAACTTATGGAAGCATGACGATGGCTCTGACAAAAGAACCACAGAACAATTCGTGTCACACAGGGCAATGGAGCGAGCTATGTTGGGTATCACCCTGAGAGATAGAATTGAAATGAGACTATTCAACAGAACTAAAATAACAGATATAATGGACCGTGTCGCAAAGCTTAAATGGCAATGGATAGGCCACATAGTAAGACAAAGTACAGAAAGACGGACACATAGAATAGTAAACTGGAGGCCTCGTGCAACAAAAAGAAGCATATCCCGAAAAGATCGATCGACGACGTCAAGAACCTTGCCAGGAGAAATTGAATGAAAATCGCCCGAAATAAGAACTCATGGAAACAATTGGAGGAGGCCTATGTCCAGCAGTGGATAAATCAAGGCTGAAAGAAGAATTATACAACCTCTTTTATAAGAAGTTCATTGCGAAAATAGTCAACATTGTAAGTGCAAAAACAATTAAAAAAATATTCCAAAGCCGTCAGCTTCTATAAAAATATCGATAATACAGCTTCAACATTTTCAATGATATTTATTTAATTTTTACATTTATTTCTCTTTACATTAAAAAACTTTATAAAGAAAGGTTATGTAAAATTAAATTTTCTTTAAAAATACGTCTACACTTTTTCTTATAAAATTAAACGTTATTCAGATAATGAAAAAATTTGAACTAACTCTTAAATTCTACCTTAGGAATTTTTTTGCTGCTAAATTATGCATCATATCACAAAAATGCATAGAATATAATTAATTGATATCTTTAAGATCTATATCTAGGTATTTTTATATCTTTGAAACATGCAGCTGTTTTAGAAATATTTGATAAAAACCAAAAACTGCCCCTAATAAACCCCTACCCCTATCCACAGCTGGATTTCTCCCAAAATGTAATCAGCCAAATGGAAACAAGCTTAAATACAAAAGCTTAAGTATGTAGGTATTTTCATTCTGGAGTTATTGTGGATACTAACATACATCCATAACACACAGACATCCTGCCATGATGGCCGATCTTGGGTTGTAAAATGAGCTAATAAGTCGATTTAGCGATAGTGAAAAAAAAGCCTTCTATTCTATGTAGGTTGGAAGGTAAAAAGAGTAAAAAAATAAATGTAGAAAGTGGAAATAAAACTATAAGCAGAGTGAATTGCGTTAGGTTTATACAATCAGTTGCACTATCCTTAAATGAACGACAGTTGTTAAATATGACATTGTAACAGGTGTCTATTAATGATTGAAGCTGATGTCATGTTAGGTTGGTACCTCTACACTTCATTTCGGTCGTAACGATCGACATAAGCATCCCATGGTAATCACCTTTCATGTAATTATAAACATTGTTTGTTAAAATTAAACAGAATACCCCTACTTTTGGAAATGTTTATTGCCAATATTTGCTAATTACAATTATTTAACAAAATAAATTTTAAAATTATTGTTATGACAAAAATACAAACAAACATTCTTCATTAAATTAGTATAATTATAAAAATGTTGAAAATGATGACCCTGATGTAGACATAAATTAATTCTCTTCATGTTTTCAAAAACATGAAGTTCTTCCGTTAATAGCCTGAATCTTGTGTTCAACTGTTTCCATTAATTCATCTAAATTGCAACTATTTCATAAATATTGCTTTAATCTTTAAACAAAAGTAATCTGGAGTTATGAAATAACTGATTGTGAATATAACGAAAAATTAATACAGGAATGAAGAATGAACAGAAAAATTATAATAAAAGCTAATGAAAAACAGACACATGGGACTATAGCAAAAAAAGTTAGAAACCGTTTGGTTTTATAATTCTGTGTTGCAAATACTAAGCAAAGAAATTTCCTAAATTTGACATGACGTCAGCTTCAATCATTACTAGACACATGTTACTATACAAGATGATACATTTTACAGATTCTATGTATTGGTGAAAATGAATGATGTAAAGTATTAGAGACATTAGAATTAAATGCAAGTGAGTCTCTTAATGCAGGCCTAGGAACTTTAAACTGTAAGGTACCCAGTGTATTGACATCATCAATGAAATTATGAATTGATTTGTATAAATAACTTAATAAATGTCTTTGGCGTAAAGAAAGAAACTCTTGCAATAACTCTGCATTAGAGATAATATGCGAAGGGTATAGCTTGTGTTGATGTAAAAACAAATATTTAAAAATTTATTTTGAACTCTTTCTAACTGATTTATTATATACTTAAAGCAGATGGAGGCCAAATTGTTGTTGCAAGTTAAGTTGCCTGCATTTAGGATTTAAATTTGTTTAAATTATTTACAATTACAATAGATAAAATACACGTTGTTTGGATGAGATAGTTCAAGCAGCGTGATAAGAACATTCTTCATTCACATTTAACAAGAAAATTGCAATTTTCGGTTTTACCAAGCCGCGTGTGTTTTTCTATCATTACCACCATTATCAGCGCAAGACGGAAGCCCTGAGAAGATCACTGGCCGGTGAAGCTACTACTGCAACATATGGGGGATGAGTCTTCAGATCTTTATAACGTGTATACAGTTTCGGAAATAACTAAGCATTTTCAAAAGAGTGTTGTTTGCAAAATAAATAGATAAATACAGTCCACTTTAATTTCCTTCTTTGCAATAAAATTGCTGGTCCCACGAGCCGGATTAGAGCATTGGATAATTATTTAATTACAAATTAATATAGTTTAAGCCTTTTCAAGTGGGTATCTTGTGAAAAGATAAGAACCGATATCAATTATTACATTACAATTATTATACTAACGGGTTGGTTTTTGGTTTATGTTACAATCAAATCAATTGTGGCAAGGCCAAACCAACATAATTATCGTTATCTGCAGTGGCACATCACCTTTATTTATTACGAACAATCGCATGTGTCCCTTAAATGTGTTCAATTTAAGCTACCATATTTTATTTTCTCTTTCAATTGAACACAGCTAAAATTTATTTCCATTATAATCCGTTTACGGATCAATCTCAATTTAGTACATTTCAATTTTACATTACATACTTTTCTACTAAAATTAGGTTGAGCCAGTAACCTTGCACTTACAATACTTTCTTTCCATTTTCATTTACCTAATAAAAATTTTATATTGACGACGAATTTTTATTACAAGATGCTGTTCGTAAAGTAACTGATACTTTTTACAATGAGTGTAAGCTCATTTACAGCAAGATTGCTAAAGCAGAGGACAGCTACTACTGCATCTACTAAACAAAAGATCTCCGGTGACGCCGAACGTTAAAATTACCAAAAATACACTTAGCACTTCCAAAGGCGATCAGACTCTTTGGCTACGTTTTTCGACTTTTATAAAAATCTGATACATCAAAACACTAAGCTATCTAATGTAGAAAAATTACAATATTTATTTTCTTACTTGGAAGGCGAGCCTTTGAAATTACTAAGTGGTATTTCAATTTCGAGCCACAACTATATGATCGCCTACAACAAATTAATTGCTCGCTACAAGAATAAGCGGCTTTTAGCTTCCAATGCCTTAAATGCAATCTTATCGGCTACCTTAAGAACGGAATCTTTGGCAATTTTAAAGGCCCTAGAGTTTAATACAGAATCTTGGGATTTCATACTTTTCCACATACTCTTGGAAAAATTAGATATTAACAGTCGAACCAAGTTCGAAATTCAATATAGTAAAGTAGATATCCGACGTAAGTATGGCACTATCCATCCTTTTTACGTCACAAGCCCGCCCTTTCACTTTTTATATGCCCACGTGGGGCCGGTTTTCCACCCTTATTTTTACACGCTTACGTGTGAGACCGGATTTTCCACCCTTATTTTTTCACATCCACGTGTGAGACCGCATTTTCAACCCTAATTATTTTTTATATACCCTCGTGTGAGACCGTATCCTTTCTTTTCGAAGGCCCTTTTCAACCCCAAATTATTTTTACTCGCTTACGTATAGGACATGTATTTTCACCCCTATTTTTGCACATACACGTGTGAGACCGCATTTTCAACCCTAATTATTTTTTATATACCCTCGTGTGAGACCGTATCCTTTCTTTTCAGCCCTTTTCAACCCTAATTATTTTACTCGCTTACGTATAGGACATGTATTTTCACCTATTTTTGCACATACGTGTGAGACCGTGTTTTCAACCTAATTATTTTTATATACCCTCGTGTGAGACCATCCTTTCTTTTCGAATTTTCAACCCTAATTATTTTTACTCGCTTACGTATAGGACATGTATTTTCACCCTATTTTTGCACATACACGTGTGAGACCGTGTTTTCAACCCTAATTATTTTTACTCGCTTACATGAAGGACCGTATTACCCTTATTTTTATTATTTCTTTTTGGGGAGTCTTATGGCTGTATTAAGGACCTTTTGACAGCTAGGACTTTTGCTAACGTGAGGACTGGGTGGGGGCTGGTCTTGGCTTGTATTTTAGGGGTGGGGCTGTATGTAGAGCTAGGGTTGGAACTTAGGGCTGGTCTAAGGATAAGTCTTAGAGTTTGGTCTTGGTGGTGGAGCTAGGGTTGGAGTCAGGCCTTGGTGGTGGAGCTAGGGTTGGAGCTTGGGGCTGTATGTAGAGGTGAGGATAAGTCTTAGGGTTATTTCTGATGGTATTAAGGTCCTTCTGGTAGTTTAGCCCGGAGGCAGGGCAGACACATACGCATACAATAATTGTATAATTAATAAGATATTATTATTTAGTCTATTGCTTTTAAAAGGGTTAAATGCTACTGGAGAAAACGTTTCTAACGAGGAGATGAGATAAGCAGATAGGATTGATCTTGCGTGGGGGGAATTTGAATGACAGTAAAATTTAATTATAGAACACTTATTTTTATTATCGTAATTAAAAAATCCTCAGTGAGCTATAGAAAAATTACTGCCATTCAGGTGTAATGAAACAAAAACATTTTTATTAAATTAATTACATAAGTTTGTCTTTTCTAAAACGCATATTAAAAACATAGTTTACCTGCATTGAAAATAATATCCATACGTCCGTTAAAAATGTTGTACGCCTTAATATTTTAAAGAAACTTAATGCTTGTGTTTTATAACTGTAATTAAAAATCTGTAAATAAATAAAAAAGGGTTAATACCACACCTACCAGCTCTGTAACGTTTTTAAAGGCACTGAGTGATGGTCGCCGATTTGTGTTTACTTGTCAACTAAAACTTTCTAGTTGTGTGAAAACTAGCTATTAATCACTCATAATTAGAATGTAAATACAAACAACCTTTATTATCTTTATCTACTTACTGCAGCGTATTAACCTTTCTCTTTAAAATAAATCGGTTTGAAAATATTCGTATTGTACACAAATTGTTTTTATAAAAACCATATTAAATGTTTGGAATGTTTAAAATTCCATAACATTTTGTAGTAAGAAATTACTGCTCACGTTTACTAATTACCGTGTAATTATATAACTTCTGTTTAATTTAATAATCTAAAAACCAATATAATATAAATAATTTCTAAAAAATATTATTAGAGTTGATATGCCGTTTTATTTCAAGTAATTGTTTTCAATATATATAAAATGTGTAAGTGGACCTGTATTATTTGTTGTAACCTTCTATTACATAATTTCAACTTATACACGAATTAATAACGACCTCCACTAGTTTATAACACAATCGCTATGTAGCGTGTTTTTTATTTACACCCGTACTTCTATAAACTATTAATGCTCCATTTTAATAGGGTGATCAACTATCTGAAAAGGTTTACTGTTAAAGTATACGATGAAGATCGTTTGAAGCAAACCTTGTATTATTCTTATATACGAATGATATTTCAAAAAGTACTAGTATAATTAACATGAAGGTTTATAAATCTACATCCAGACAAGGAAACAGTTTTAAACACAAAGAATTTATCTGTAAGGGGCAGACCATGCTATTACATAAGACGTTTTTACAAAAACGTGGTTATTAAAATGTTTTCTATTAATTACCCTTTGTAGACTATATGCTTTATCTATACACGAAATTTTTTTCACAACAGCATACTCATTCTACCTTGAGAAAATTGTTAACCTAGAGAAACAAGTAGGTTTGAAACTCAAACAACCCCTGTTACCACTCTCGTCAATGTAGATAGAGGTCCAATGTTGGTCTGGTTTGTCTGCAGGGTCCGTGTTTACGATAAGCGCACACGGTCGAGGTGCGTGTCTGGGTAGTTGATTAGAAGCACATACAAGTCGAAAATACATTCTTATTGTGGCTGGGGGTCGATTTCAAGCATCTCAACACTTCTGCCGCATACATCTTTGTGGATTTTTTATCAGATGGGATTAATAGCAATGTCAACTAAACGTTTTAAAAAATTTCTAATTTGAAAATAAGAGTGACGTAATCTAATTTTATTTGAAATTTCATGGAAGTATCACCATCATCGAGATTTTGAGATACTACCATCTCATCGTCTTCACCTTGAACGATTATATTGTAGCCTATAAAGCAATCTAATAATCCTAATAGTTTATCAGACATTATTACATGGACATGAGGTTAGTCCTAAATTAAATGGTTTCAACGCTGCTCTGGGAATGCTGTACACACTTAAAACCTTTAAGTCTGCTCGCCGAAGTTGTACCGTATTCACTTTCTTCAATTTTTATCTGCACTCTGTTTCGAAGCTGTAGTATGTTTTTCTAATACATAAACAGAATCTTCAATACTGAGATACGTGTAGCAGCAAAACACATTAGCTAGCTAGTTTCACCTCTATATTACTTTACATGCAAACCTGATCTTATCATAAATAAATACATCTGTCAAAAAAAAGCTAATTAAACATAACTCCACGGCCAGGGTATAGCAAGCAACGCTTTAATTATAGCTCTTAGTCAACACAATGGGGCCTACAACAACTACATACAGGCGACTAGCACTGCTTTAGCACGAGGATCAAACGAAAAAACACGCACGCACTCACGTAAGCACACGTTAGCACGCACGCACGCACGCAAGCTCGCACGTACGCTCGCACGTACACCCGTGCGAACGCTCGTACGCACGCACGCACGCACGCTCACACGTACGCGCGTTCGCACGCCGTACGTACGCTCGCACGCACGCACGTATGCGCGCACACACACACACACACACACACACACACACACACACACACACACACTCACTCACTCACTCACCACGCACGCACGCACCACGCACGCAAACAAGACCAAAGGCTAGCTGCGTTCTGGTGTCTTAGGAAAACACCTCGACCATAAGAGGCGTTTAGATTTATAAACATGCCTCCAGGGGCTATGTTAGAGTGTGATTAGGTCAATACTTCAGACAAACCCGAAGATGCCCGATTCTACCCGAACGTTGACGAGCACACTTACGCACAAGACTAAAGGTTAGCTGCGTTCTGGCGTCTTAGGAGAAAATACCTCGACCATAAAAGAGGCGTTTAGATTTATAAACATGCCTCCAGGGGCTATGTTAGAGTGTAATTAGGTCAATACTTCAGACAAACCCGAAGATGTCGATTCTCGAACATTGACGAGCACGCTTGCGCACAAAACCAAAGGCTAGCTGCGTTCTCGTTTCTCGTGTGTTTCGCTCTTTAAAGTGTAACTGTCGTCGAGTGAGCATTACTATAATGTATTCTCCTGTTTATGAGCCAACATCAGCAGACATTAGTGATTTTACGGACTTGTTAATAAACTATTACAACATAACCGTTCAAGATAATGATGAAGGCGATGACGTGGTTGAGCTGGGTGTATCTCACATCAAGATGATAGTTCACAGAAGAAGAAGAGCGATGAGATAGGGGGAAAGGGCAAATCTCAAAATCATGATGATGATGATAATGAGGACGACTCACGGTTCAAGAAGAAGAAGAAAACCGATCAAGCATGTTATTAAATAATAATGATGTATTGTTGTTTATAATAATAATAATAATAATATATTTTCAAAACGTTAAGCTTTCCTTCGGTTTTGTTAATAAACCTGTTTTTTTCCTAGCGGTGCTCCACCGTCTTGATTCATGTTTGCAAGTTTACAAGTTTTTCGCTTTAGCGTGTTTCTCTCTCTGTGTGTGTGTGTGTGTGTGTGTGTGTGTGTGTGTGTGTGTGTGTGTGTGTGTGTGTGTGTGTGTGTGTGTGTGTGTGTGTGTGTGTGTGTGTGTGTGTGTGTGTGTGTGTGTGTGTGTGTGTGTGTGTGTGTGTGTGTGTGTGTGTGTGTGTGTGTGTGTGTGTGTGTGTGTGTGTGTGTGTGTGTGTGTGTGTGTGTGTGTGTGTGTGTGTGTGTGTGTGTGTGTGTGTGTGTGTGTGTGTGTGTGTGTTATATATATATATATATATATATATATATATATATATATATATATATATATATATATATATATATATATATATATATATATATATA